>CAEFZY010008589.1:0-11675 GCA_903066815.1 Brachyrhaphis roseni | reverse complement strand
TTATTATTATTATTATTATTATTATTATTATTATTATTATTATTATTATTATTATTATTATTATTATTATTATTTATCAAATCCAAAGTAAGAACAGTCATCTACCAGGAAATTATAGATCAGGTCCTGCTTCCTTCTGATGACAAGATGCTTTCTTTTTCTAATATGAGTTACAACAACATCTATTTCCCCTTCGGGATCAATAAAGTATTTTTTTATGTAAATTTTAATTTCCAGGAAGTCTTGGCATCTACCCACACAGTCAGAGGTACCAGGAACAGATTTAATCACCAATCAAGAAAAACGTTTTCTCAGAAGTCAACATCTTCTGCAAAATCATCTTTGCTCATCCATCAGCAGTAAAGTAAAACACTTAACACCAGCTTGACAAAGGTCATTAATTTTGTCAAAGTGTTAAGCAGGTGCTGGAAAAGCAGATAATGTGGGGAAAATCCAGCTAAGGAAATAAAGGCCAAGAGAATAAAGGGAATGAAGACACTTTTTTCTCAGACAAACTTCAACCTTTTACTCCCTGCTAGACAGCATTGTCATAAATTATGCATTGTTAAGGTTCTGAATACCTTTTGGCACCTACTTCAAAAGAACTCAGAGGTTCTGCTCGTTAGCTTCAGATTTGGCATGAAGGAAGGGGCACGTGGTACCTCCACATCTGGATGCCAGCACCTTGGCTGATATTGAGACTTTGTCTCTTGTGACATCTTTATGATCACATGCTGTTACCCATCGCACCCGCTGGGTTTTTGGCCATATCTCCCTCTATAATCCTCACAACTTTCACTCAACCTCCCTATCACATAGGGGTCCCTCTTCTAGTTAACTCTGACGGGAATGTAAAACATTTGAAGTGTCTTTTGATTCCACCCCTTTGCAAACGTTGCTGCTAAATGGAACCTTGCAAAGTTGTGTGGAACCCATCTTGAGCGACCTGCAGAGAAACCAGACTACACACCTTGTCTTCATTACTACAATAGAGTCCTTTTATGATGTTCCCCTATCAATGAATCTATCTCGCCTTTCCTGATTTATTGTCTGGCCCCGCGGTGGCCCCTGAAGCCTTTGACCTCCTTAAAATCTGCCTCTGAACAAATGGCAAGAGAATAAAAAAGAAGCGTGTTGTGTAATTGTTTTTTTTTTCTTTACTTTTTCAAATGTTGACTCTTGCACATATTTCCACTGTTACCTTCTCTCCAGCAGGGTTCACTTAGGAAACCGTCCACATTATGGGCTTTGAACAGGTGCAGAGTGGAAACTGTTAACCAGGGAAGCTGCATAAACACTCAGCAGGCTGTAAGACCAAGGCCTGCTGCTGTTTTAATCTCCCAGAAGTGTGGAAACTAGAACAAGGGAAGTTGAAAATAGAAAAACACCTTCACCCAGAGCTAAACTGGTTTCAACTATAATTGTTGAAACTAAAATGTTTTGAATCGTCATTAAAAAATAACCTTTGTCCAGATTTTAATGTATTTAAGATCTAAGGTGTCTTTATTTGGTGAGGTTGATCAGATGCCACTCTAGCGGTTGACTTCTTTGGAGAACTTTATCTTCTTCCACACATTGTCAGATGATATTATAATTTCAATTAGAAACAGGAACAAATGTCTTATAGCGTATCGCCTGAAGAAAATGGAGAAGGGACCAATTTACAAAAAGTCAGTTATGAAAGCTAACACAGTTCTTTTCTGACAGACTTGCAAAGACCACTTACCTCTAGTCAAAGCAAGAGCTAGTGTTTTATTTACACAATTCTAAATTGCATTTACTTTGATTCAAGGCTTTTGCATGAAGGATTGTACAGCCATCCACTGAGAGTATTTGTTGGTGTAGGTCAGTTTAGGTTAGGTTTAAAATTACCAACATGTTTCTTCTGACTGGAAGCAATATTAATATTTTGGAGTGGCCCAGTCAGAGTCCAGAGTTTCATACATAATCTATTACTATTCTAATGCTTCAATAAATTTTAATTTTAAGAGGTGATGTGTCTTTTTCTTACTGTGGCCTTCAGCATCCCTGATTGACAGCAGCTGAGAGATTAGATATAAACTCAAATTTAAAACAATTTATTATGTATTCTAATCAAATATTTGATGTTTAATCTATTAACTTTCATGTTACATGTTTATCATTTTATTGCTGTTTAAGCTATTAATCTTTGCTTACTTTCATACGTTATAAGAATTTTTCTCCTTACAATTCTGGATAAGGTCTTCTGAGATAAAAAATCTGAGGTGGCTCCATCTATTCGAAGTCCCAATAGCAGACAGGCCATGTCAGAAACATGGGAGGTTGGGGATGCTTGGCTTAGTGGAGCAGGACAGCGAGGAGGGGCTGACAGGTGACAGACAGGTTCATTGTGAAGCTATAGAAGATGGGCCTATCTGGACTTCCCGGAGGCCATTGGTCTGTTCGAGTCCTTGGGGCTTCATGCCATTGCTGGGGGCATCAAGCATCTGACACGTAAGCACATGGCCATGTTGATAGGTTGTCAATGCCAGAAGGCTGGAAACACTCAGGCATACTAAAGCAGCATGAACACAAACAAATGTACAGAGATGAATTAGCCTCACATATTTGGATGCACTTCTAAATGCTAACTGTAGAGCAGAAACTGCAGAAAAGAGGGAAAAGCTTAGACAAAAATTGCGAAGAGGAGATGGAGCGCATTCCCTCCAGCTTTGACAGGAGAAATAAATCATTGCAATTATGGGCTGGACCAAGTAAATGGGGACAGGTCAACCTTATCATTTCCAAGTTCAAGGTGTTTCCTGCTCATCTGAGCCAGCCAGGCGCTGATGCCAACAGACCATGGTTGGTGACAGTGATCTAAATGTGCCATGGAAGCCTGTGAAGTGTTTGGCTCAAGCATGGGATCGTTCCCCCAACTGGGCAGGTATCTTCACATTGACTCAATGTTGGCAGAGCAGTTTAGTTGAAATATGGCAACAATTTGAGCTTTTATATTGTTTTTTGATGGCTTTCTTCACTCATATTGTAATACAAAACAAATAAGTGACTTGAACACAATTCGTCACAACTGGTACCTTTCCTTATCTTTATAGCTGATTAAGCAGTGAGCATTGGCTGAAATATAAATAGACATGATTCTACTCTAAAACCAATCAGCTCTCTTTTTTGACTCCGCAGTGCCAGACTGTCTGCATGTGAGCTCAGAAGAACACGGCTAACACAGAGTGCTACGTTTATTTCTTTGTTTCTTCACCTCTTTTGGTCTTTCACCACCACCATCTGACTATTTTGCTTTTATTCCCTTTCATACTTGTGCTCCCCCCCCCTTTTTTCTCTCTTGTGGGTGGAAGTAGGGGAGCTCAAGACAGGGGGAAATTGGTGTAATGAATTTAGGGCACTCATGCTTGCTGAGGCGAGCCTCCCTTGGCTGCTTGTAGCCATTAATCTTCCGCACTCTGTCAGACCAAAATTTGCCCACAATAGGCAAAGGGGGAGCTCAAATTGACTACCAATTACGCGCTTGTGAATAAAGGAGATAAAGAAAGGAGGGAGAGCACAATATGGTTCAGCTGTAACGTTTATTTTAACCCTGTGAACTGTGCAGGAGCAGGAAGGTCTCCGGATTGAGTTGTTTACGTGTGGGGGTGCGTATGCGTGGTCAGGGGTGAACTGTAACTTTGACTACTTCGTCAGCCATCTAAGGATGTGGAAGTTATTCACCTCCACTGAGTGTACTGCATATTTGATTGTTTCATTCCAGCCTCAAACTGCTTTATAAACCTAATTTTGACTAGTGTTTTCAGTTAATTCATAATTTTGTTACATATTGAAATTGCTATCAACCACAATACCAATTACTAAAGCTTACACTACTGCAGTTAGTTGCATAAAAGTAAGATGAGATTCTCAAACTTTTTTTTTTTTCCCCACCAGGGGGCTTTTTGTGGGCTCTAGTGTCCCTTATATGAAAGTAGGCTGACAGGAAGGGGGTAATGGGAGGGGGGAAGACATGCGGCAAATGTCGTCAGGTCCAGGAATCAAACCTGTGACGGCCGCGTCGAGGACTCAAGGCCTCCAAATGTGGGTCGCGCTAACCCCTACGCCACCATGGCACACCCTGAAACCTTTTTAAGTTTACACAGTGATAATGTAAAGGCTTCAAATAAAATACTCCAGATATTTTTTTTATAAAAGATATATATATTTCTCTCTGTTTTTAAAACTCTTCATCTTCATGGTCTTTGGGATTATTATCATAGTTTGTTGTAATATCAATGCTGCACCAGAAGGTGGTGATAATTTGAAGGTTTATGGCATAAAAATTAAAGTGAAGGGGATCCTCACCCTGACAAAGGGAAGTCTTCACAAGTCCTAAGTTTTTAATAATAAATCATGTTTTAATTCTTACCTGATTTAGGAATTTGTCACAACTGGTTTATTAGCTTATGATTTAAAATAATGTACATTTTTCACTTATTCTTGACTGGAAGGAATTTGGTTTTGTAACTACAGTGAATAAAATTTCTCTGCAGTGAAGTCATTCAAAGTTATGCTGATCTGATCAGAATTTATAAACTGTAGTACTTTATTAGGTTTGAGTGCTTCAAAAAGGAATCACAGCCAGAATCAAAGGAATTTGTGTGTAGTGTAAAGAAGAATTAGAATTAGCAAATTATCTTAAATGCTGATTGTGTAATTTAAATGTTTGCCAACATATTTTGACAACTTTTGTCAAACAACCAAAACTGTCTGTGCCAATGTAACAAAATTCAATGTAAATTTTGGTTGTGGTTTAGTTTTAACAATGTTTCCTTTACTGCTGTATGTATCCAGCATGTATGACATTGTACTCATAGACATAAGTCTAATTTCAGTGGATGCTCAGAACCTTTCAGAGCAGTGTGTGCTAAAACACCCTTGAAATAACACTAAACTAAGGTGCCAAAACCCTTTAATGTGTGATTCCCGTTTCAGCAAAATTCAGACATTAGCATGATTACTGCCCTCATGGTTGTGATTATATGAGCTCTTGTGTTTATTGTATTACCCAAAAGAACATGACAAGAACTAATAAGTTCCTTAATTGTCTCTGAATTCATTCAAGCCTAAATTTGCTATTGGAGACACAGGCCTGCATACTTGGAAACCACGTTTTCAATAAGACCGTTACATGAATTCTCCTCCCAACATGTGGCGGAAGGAAAAAAAAATAAAAATTTGACTGGACATTGGAAGATAGATCAGAAGTCTTAATGAAGTTTGACTTTCAGGATTAGCAAACGCAGTCGCAGCCTGCTTTGAAGATAGACTCAATTTGCAATTCCAAGGAAAACTTTTACAGCTAAAACAATACATTTTAAAGCTGATTGCTCTCAGAGCTTCAATGTGGTGAGAATTAGCACAGGACATGCTGCTGGTGTTAAACATGGCAGAACTGAAGCTCAGGCCCAAAAGCCCCCAGGCAAAAAAATTTAAATTAGAGTGTATTCATTTCTATCAATGCATAACACTGCATGGTGTTTATGATGTAAACTGGGGCTGGAGCTCTGGAAATTTTAATATCTAGTCTTGAACTGCAAATAAGTGCATTTTAAGTGTAGTTTAATTACTTGAGTTTTTCTGCAGGGATCCCTAAATGCATGTAAACATCAGCGCGTCTTTGCAGACACACAGCAGAGTGTGTCCCGGCCTGTCAGGGGGGCAGATGGACGATGTTGTTCTGGTTGGGATGAAAGAGGTGTGAAGGAGGCGCAGCCAGCCAACTGCTTAAGGTCATGTAAGGGTTGTCCACTCCGCTTGAAAGACAGACGACTCAAGACATCATCAACAGAATCTCACGCGTGAGCAGCGCAGCACCCAACACAAACATTATCAACAAAACAAACACTCCTACTTCCAAGACAGAATGCCCCCTTTGTGTGAAAGCTGTACTGTTTTCTGCTTTGTTTTTGGTTTCTGTTTGCACAGCAGACAGCACAAGAAAAACACTCATCAGCCTTGTAGAATTGCAAGTCTAAAGCATAAGCAGTAGGATTTTAAATTTTGGAAACATTCCTGCAGTTCAAAAAAAGAAAGCTTAGCAGAAAGCTGAATGTTTTTTCAAGAAGACACATTTTGATAAACCTGAACAGCATCAAAAAGTTTAATTATTTAAGTAATGTCATAACAAAAAGTGAAAAGTAAGTTTGTTTTTGTAATGTTTTATGATTATGGCTAACAGGAACTTAAAACCTCAAATTCACTTTCTCAAAAAATGTATACATATCAGAATACTACAGAACATATTCAATGCAGGGAATCTATGCTCTGGTCACAAAGAGTGTTGACTTTGTAGTTATCCAGCAGATTGTCTTTACAAGAATGAGTGTTGTGTCCAAACTTTATTGAAAAGTTGAATGAAAGGAAAGAGTGTATGTAATAGAAAAGCTCAAGTCTGAAGTAAATTTCATCCAAGAATTTTGGGGGAAATTCAGAAACTGTAGACTGTGGCTGGAGTCAGTGGTACAAAGTCTTTCAGATTCATTGTTTTTTATTTCACTTGGAGATCAGTGTCCTTGTACACAGGGTTCTGAGTGAAGTCAGGGATAATTTGTGGAGTCCTATCATCTGATGGTGTTGGTTGGTTCATTATTTTCAGATAAAACATCCATCCATCCATTGTCTATGCTGCTTATCCTTGCAGGGCTGAGGAGGGGCTGGTGCCCTCCTCCAGCTGTCATTGAGTGAGTGGTGGGTTACACTTTGGACAGATTGCCAGTCCATCACAGGTCAATATAGATTCATACAGGACAAAAATATATAACTCACATACCTACTCTAAGGGAGAAATAAATGCCTCGTATGCACAGGGAGAACATGGAAACTGTACAGAGAAAGATTGCAGGCTGGACTCTGGACCTAGGATTCTCTAGCTACAAGACAACAGAGCTACCCACTGTCCCACTGTGGATCATCTAAATAAAACAGAAACAGGAAAATATTCTGCATATACAGTACATCATGATTTATTGCATGTTATTAAAAATAGAACATTTTTAATAACATGAGACTGGCAAGTGTTGTTTTGAACGGCCTACTTGGATCATAAAAGTTCCCCATCTTCCCTTATTCTAATCTGGTCAGGCTGTGAACATTGCAAGGCAGAGTGAGGATCTCAGAGTTCTGGTCAAAACCTCTCACACACATACTCTGTACAGAGAGAATACACATCCAGATGTTTATTATAAGGAACCGTTTTTACTCTAATGCCCAATGATTCTTTTTTTTAGATACAAATTGGTTGAAGTCTCTATGTTTTTATTTATCAAAAAATGGGACCAGCTTACTTTTAGAATCACTTTCTGTAACTCTTGCTATTGATGATTGTGGTCTGTAGTTTATAGCTTCTCTGCGTCAACATCCCTACATTATCATGGCTGACTCAAAGAAGGAAAGGGAAAGTGCGTAGATCAGTAACTTTCGAGAAATGTTAAATAGTTTTAGATTAGGTAAAACTGTGAATAGTTTGGACATTGCTTGTCAAAACTTTGTATTTTCATTTCAACCAGAATCTTCAAATCTTGTATTTAGTTCCATATACTGTACATATGCATTCCACTGTAATGCCACATTGCTACCACAAGGCGGCAGTAGCAGAAGTGACTTTTACAGCAAGGCAGCACCTGGTTTAATGCAGTACAGTAGTTGTCACAAGGCGACAGCTGAGAAATACACTCAGATCTTTGAACGCTTGGACCAGTTTCTACTTAATTTTAATTCAACTGAGTAATGTTTGTGTACTTCTCTGGAAAGGATGAAGATTACTGCAGCTTTTGAAACCCATATTAATAAGTTTGTGTTTTGAGTCAGCTTCAAAATGCTAAAACTCTCAGTATGACAATGGACAGCCACACAGTGGAAGTGGAAGCTTAACTGCTCAATGATTTCACTGATGTTGCTTAAAGAGATTAGAGATTTTATTCAGTTCAGGAGTTTTGAGACAATCAGCTTCAAACCCACTTGCTGTTAAGCATGAGAGTGGCAGTATCATGATGGGGCCATTGGCCATAAATTAGACTGGTAAATCTTGAAAATGAAACGATGAACAATGAGGACAATTTTAAAATATTCACAAATTATCAACTAGATTTTTTGAACTTGGACAAATGTTTGTAACTTCAGTGCAACGCAAATTAGCATACAGCTTTTTTTAAATTACTTTATCAAAATCCAGATATCAATCTACTTAAATAGAGCTGTACATGTTCATGACTTTATACAGCTTCATAAGCAGTAATATGTTCATGTACAATTGAGCCAACAGCTTGCAGCTTTCTGAAGGACACATAATCAAGTTTAGGTCTGACACTTTTACATTGTTTAAAAATTCTACTTGATAAACATTTTTTTTTTAAATGAAAGGTTTGTATGATCACACATTTTTGTTTTATGGAACAAAGTTTCTATCAGCGTTAAACCCACATCATCTAAAACCGACATTTATTTACTTGTCTCAACCTGAGTTTCAGCAGAGATGAGATGCACAAGGTGTGACTGTGGAGAAGGTCTCATTATTGAGTCCCTATGCCCTCCAGCACTGATAGAGAGAAGAAGACATCAATCTTTCGCTAATTCCTTCAAGTGTGAAAGGGTCCTTGTGGTGTCAGCCAAAGGGGAAAGATGGTTTTAGCCAGAGGTAGTGCACAAGTAGATGATGAGGGAAGGAGAGAGGCCTCCTCACAAGTAAAACCCATCCTTTTTGGTCCCCCATCGCACCCCCTACCCTCATCCTCAACCTTGTGGCTGACACCCCTGGACGACCGTCCAGATGGCAGCGGCATTAACCCAACAAAGGCGATCTAATTAGGGCTACAATAGAGAAAATAAAGGGGGGTGACAGTGTCCTGATGGACGGCACGCCACAGGAACAGCCAAGTAAGCCACTTGAGACCAGTATCACACCTCCAACCCCCATCCTCACAGACACACACTTTCACTGAACATACACACACCCACACCCCCTGGCAGTAATATAGGGGGCTATGACTTTATTACCCCTCATTAACACAAATTAGACCACTTGAGCCTCCCTGAATGGCAATGACAAATTGAATTAAGTGTTTGGAAACAAGTCAGTCTCCACCCATGGCCAGGCTGCCACCATATTGCTTAAACAATCAATGAAGGGTGTGTACGGGTGGGTAAGAGAGAAGAAAACTGCTATTATTTGAGGTAGGTGGAGACTTGAGAAGCTGTGAATGGCTGAATTCCTTTGGAAAAAATATCAGTCCTTCTGCTTGGGATGAGTTAAGTGAAGCAAGTTAAAGGAGGAATGAAACAGAGAGGAACAGATGGTTTGAAACCATTTACAGCACATAACTCAAGACATTCAGTCATTTATGAGTTGACTCACGTCTCAGATTTAGAGAAAAAAAATACATATATATTTTTTTTTTACCAGAAACATGGTCTGAGTTGACTGTCATTTCTCATTAACCTTCATTAAACAGAGATGCATATCAAATAAAAATCTCCAAAATGTTTTCTCAGAGATATGTTATTACACAGCCAGCATCATGTGGCAAAGAATGTCATTGACCAACCTGGTTATGTGGATGGATTTGTACCATTGAGTTTATGTTGAAAACCTGATATATTTAGTATCAGAAATTAGATAAATTTTGGATTATAGGTCAGATTGACAAAAAAGTTCAGCAACTCATCAATATTGATAGTGGTAAATGCAATATTTTCCTCCAAACTGTAGAAGTACCGATTTTACTGAAAATGTTTTGGTAAGGGTAAACCAAACTAATTTGATAAATTACATATTAATTTTGATATTTTTTGCTCAACATCTGACTCTTTAGATAAACATAGTTAATAAAATAGCAAGAGTACTTGGTACAAATTTGCTTTGATAACATGTGATCATTAGTCAGGTCTATAGATTTGTCTATAAGCCTTATGATTCCTTACAATTACAGAATGAACAATAACTACAGTTGTCTCTGGAAAGAATATGCTGACACCTTGTGGTACATACTGAAATTACAGTTTTAATTTTTTGCTTACAACAAGGTTGTAATCAAGGTTGCAAGTAGTGAAAGTATTGAAAGAAGCCATGAAGAAGTGAAATATACATGACTTTGAAAGTTTTCTTTTATATTTTGCTCTGTTTTCCTTTCTCTTCTTCCATTTTTCTTCCCTGTTGTTGTGCTTCAGTATCAGAAGCTTTCAACTTATGAACAAGGTTCAGTGTTCTACTATATATGTGTCATATTTTCTATAGTTAATATATTTGCTTTAATATTTGTAGGACTTTTTTTTTTTCAATGGCTATGGTTTTACTAAGGCTTTGCTAATTGTTAACTGTTCTTGGTTTTGTTGCCCTTGTCAGGCATTTTGTGTACTTTAGTGTTTGCTCATATTTTTTCCTCTTTGTTTCACATTTCCATGCAGCAGTATAACATATTCTTTCACCATAGCTAGAATTTCCTGATACAGAGGGATTCAAATCTAACAAATAAAATGCAAATAGATTTAGCTTTTTTAAGAGAAAAGTTCCTAGAAAGATGGTGAGAAAAGTGCAAACTACAGATTTTACAAGCATCTTCATTTTTGGTCCTGGCCAGAGTTATGCACAGGTGCGCAGCATAATGTAGTATTATATGTTAGTGCTAAAATGGTGCTGAAATGGTACATATAAATGTGTTTGTAATAACTGTAATAATGACAAAACAGCCCTTATCGGAGATCTAGCATTTTTCATCAGACAATAAATCTGACTCATGCTATCCAACAGTAGGTCACGCGTAAACTTGCATTTGCTTCTACTGTTTCATTTGATTAATGTTAGTCCCATCTAAATAACAGTAGACATGATTTCATATTATTATTTAGTTTAGCAGTATTAGAGCCCAATTGGATCCAGCTTTTCACATCAAATAAAAATAATAGTATATATATGATTACAAAGTTAAGCTTGTTTTGCTCTGCAGTGATGCTGACAAATTTATGACAATAATTGATCTTATTAAAATGAAACTGCTGGTGATATTAGCACATGTGTTAGTTCAGCCACTGCGTCCCTTCACATAGTTTTGACTGCCTTCATGGAACAATTGAAGCCACATACAAAATACAATTAAATAAAAGTTTGCTTCCATGTATTTCCAGTAAGATGTTGATATTGTTATTTTAAAGGATGTAGAAAATGAACTTAACTTTGCTTATTTAGAGAAATAGTTATAAAGGCTAAAACCTTGCTTTTTCCAGCTAACCTGATAAAAGGAATCAGCTTTCTATTGGAATCCAGGTAACTTAAATCATTTTCATTAATGTCCACAATCAGGATACAATCTATAGTATGTAGCTAAAAGAGGAATAAGTGGCATAATCAATTTTGTTAAATGACAGTCAAATTTTAGAGCTTTATTTTGTTTCAAATCAAACACTAGATGGGGCTAGAGATTTAAAACATGAGCACAACTGACACTGTTTGCACCATAGCAAAATTAGTTACTTACCCTGTGATGGATGGCAACCTGTGCAGGCTGTACACCGATTCTCACGCAATGACAGCTAGAATAAGGCACCAACCCCAAGAAATAAGTGGGTATAGACAACGGATGAATGGATGGATGGATGGATGGATGGATGGATGGATGGATGGATGGATGGATGGATGGATGGATGGATGGATGGATGGA
>CAEFZY010008586.1:0-33493 GCA_903066815.1 Brachyrhaphis roseni | reverse complement strand
TGTGTACCGTCTGTATGTAGGCACATGCGGCTTATAGACAGGTGCGGCTTATGTATGTACAAAATGGTTTTTCCTTTACAAATGTACGGGGTGCGGCTTATAATCGGGTGCGCTCTGTAGTCCGGAAAATACGGTACTCAGATTAAATGTTTTCAGTTAATACAGGCCTCACACTTTATACTTAGACTTAAATGATCATATGTTGATATGTATGAAAGGGGCAAGAAATCATATGAGAATAGACTTTAGAATACAGTTGTTAGTTTATAAATCACTGAAGGGCTTAACACCACAATACATTAAAGATCTGCTGTTGTCAGATCAACCTTCCAGACCTCTCAGGTCTACTGGATCTGGTCTGCTTTGCATCCCCAGAACCAGAACCAAATGTGGAGAAGCAGCATTCAGCTTCTATGCACCACAAATCTGGAGCAAACTTCCAGAAAACTGCAAAACAGCCGAAACACTGAGTTCCTTCAAATCCAGACTAAAAAGCCACCTGTTAAGAATTGCATTTGGAACATTATAAATGAAATATTAATCGACAATCTGATGTGTAATGATGGCACTTGACAAAATTTAATGCTTCAATTATTGACCGTGTGTTCCACGACTTTGTATTTTTATAATATAAATCGGTGAAATGCTATACAAATAAACTTGATCGATTGATTGAAGTCTTTTATCATTCACCTGATCCTTTTTGAACAAATTGTGTGACAACCAAACACACACAAACCAGAGGGCAGTTTAGATTGTCCAATTAAACTATCAGCCATGTTTGTGAACTGTGGGAGGAGGCAGAACATGCATGACCCCATGACCTTCTTGCTGCAGGGCAACAGTGATTGTTGTCATTATGCTCCTGTTTAATTGATATGCTGGTAATGTTTGTAGACAGCAGAGGTCCCTGTTGTGCTAATATTCCTCAAAGAAATATTTGATCAATGTTTGCTGGAAAAAGAAATGTATTATTAAATCAAAATTAAATGTAAAATACTGAATTGTAGGGTTTTTGTTTATCCAAGACAATCTTTTCTTACTGACATCTCATTGTCATGTATCCGATTTATGTGTTCAATTCTCTGTGTGTAAAATACTGTTAATTATGTGTGAAATCCTAAAAGCCTTCATAGAAGCTATGTCTGAAACGCCCCACAAACAAATAAAAACTGGGTGCATGTTAATGTCAGTAACAGCATATGAACAACTGATAAGTGATTGAAAAGGAAGGCTTGTAATATATATTATGCAAGTACATGAATCAATTTCTTCAAGAGTGAACATTTAAACGTGGGTGTTTTCATCTGTGATCGGAATACAATTACACAAGTCTATACCTACCAACATTACAATGCAGTTCACACACACACACATGCACACATATTTATTAGCTATCAGGTTCATACATGTGCAAAGTGATGGTACAAATCACAAATTCAGTGAAGACAGCAGTCAGGAGGAGAGAAACAGGGAAGGGAGGCGGCGGTGGGGTCAGGGAGGGGTGGATGTAACATGATTTACAATTGTATCATTAACCTTGAGAAACGGAGAGGCCTCTTTGACACAAACAGTCTGTCTGACAGAATGCTACCTTCTGCATTTAGACAGACCCAATTCGCTCTTGAATGCTGAGAAAAATAAAGCGTCAAGCGTGCATAAGCATGTTCAGTGATTCTTCCAACAAAACATTAACTGTGCCACACAGAGCTTAGGTTAAGGATTTCAAACTTGATTAAGTAAGAACAGTCACAGCTTCTTATGCAAACGTATATATTTTGACATAGACCTTTGCGAAGAAATAAAGCACATTTCATGAAACATCAAGTCCTATTAGATTAAGAAGAATGTGCATCATTTATAGTCCACACTTTTTGTTTCCAGTTTGCTATGAAGACTGTAGTTTCTACATCACAGTACTCAGAGATCAGTGACTGCCCCAAGTGCTTTTATGATTACTAGCTGAATTATTTAAAAAATGGGTTTGATTGAGCTTCTATTGGACACACTCACAAGCGTCAACAATGCTGTTGAGATAGCTCAGACTTTTGCCCTTTTTATTTTCCAGCAAAACAGGATTTAAAATTTATGAATAAAGCACGTCACTCATGGAAAAGCCGCACAAAATTCTTTGTCCACAAATAATTTTGTGGACAAAGAATTTTCGCTCAACGCACCTCTGAAAGCGCAACTACAAGTTATTCCTGCGGTTCATGTAGAGCTGTGCCACCAGAGCTAACGCGGTGGGGTTTAAACTCTTACCTTGATCAAAAACTCTGGAAAGAAACATGATTCCTCAGAGGGGGTTGATGTAAATATCCATACAGGCCAGCCTGTGTCCATTTTGAGTGAAAGGAGGCGCGCACGATCCCGCTGAGGTAAACTTAAGACACCCAGCTGCTGCAGCGCGCGTGGCAACGTGCAGAGGCGCCAGAGGTGCGATTGGTCTGGCTTTAAATGCATAAAATGTGCTCACAAGATTTGCAAGTGAGCACATTCAAATTTAAAAGTATTATCTACTAATCGTTTTGGCTCTTTTCTTTGAAAACAGTGGACGGCACAATAGGATCACAGACAAAAAATGACGAGCAGATAAAAATTTTCACACAAATTCTATTTATTAAACAAAACTGTTCCAACATTTTAGTTTTAAATGTATTTCATGTAAATTATATTTTAATAAAACATTTGAACATTTGCAAGTAAAATCAGAAATTTAAAGCTCCCACGTCAAATATCCAGTAGAAGACAATGAAAACACATTCACAGATAAAACGAGAAGAAAAAACACATTTTTCTACTGGCACAATGACTCAAGGGATGCAGGCCATTCAGTCTTTTTAAAAGTGCATTACACAGCAGTCCTTCTGTAACCTCTTTAAATAGAAATTCCCATTTAGCATTAGTAAAATATAAAATGAATATTTGGCAACATAGATTTGTCAGTTAAAACATAAGATTTGCATAATTGTTTAAACATTCACTTTTTTCCACAATATTAAATGGGTTTCAGTATGTGGGATGAACTTTTTAAATGTTCTGCTATTGAACAGTGCATCATTAATCTAAACATTAACTATCTACCTGAAAGGTCTACGCAGGGCAAAATAAAATATACAATTAACATAAATCTCAACTTGCATTATTTGAGTTAAACTATTTTCATTTCAAACATGGTACGTTAGAATATGGTCACACATAATACGTGATTTTAAGATAAAATCCTTCCAATTCAAAGAAAACCATTTATGTAAATTAAAGAAAAATGCAATAATTGCTTTTTTTAGAGCATATTTTCTTCCATCTTGAGAAATAAAACAAACAAAACAGGTAGATTAAATAGAGTTTTTGTTTGCATGTTTCAGAGATCATTAAAGACCTAAAGCTCAACTCAAACAGTCATTTTAAGAGACTAATAAAGTAAATGTTAATTAGGCTTTAATAGATAGCCACTAATAAAAATTTGGGTAACAAACTTGACCTTCCTTTTTCAGTCATGTAAACTATTTTTCATCTTATAATAAAAAGATGTTAAAAGATCTGCTACATGTTTCTACTGGTTGTTTAGTAACAATGTTCACTGGGTTTTAAACAGGTTTTTAACTATTTAGGACATTTTAAGGCAGCTAGTTAAATTTTACATCCAATCCAATAGGTTTTATCAAACTTATTGAAAACCAGATGAAAGTAAATGTAATGTTATCCACTTAAGTTTGTATTCTTTCAGCCATGGCCTGTGGCTGAAGTCCCTTTTACCTCCATTCAATATAGAGTATACTGCAAAGTTTAGAAAATGTTATTCTTGAAACATTTTAGATAACAACTGAAAACAAGAAGCCAAACCCTTTTTTAAACAGATATGTTTTATGATAAGGGAGCAGGAATATTACCAAGAGTGTTTCCTCCCCTAAAAAAACCTGTAAGTCACTTTTAGGAGAACAATGGCTATTTCAGGAATGTAAACATGAAGTGTAAAAATGCCACATTTGCCCAGCCAAAATTACATCAAAAGAATGTTGTTTTTTTATTCTTGAAGAATAAACCCCGCCCCAAAAAAACAATAAACCTTAATAAAAAAAAAGCAATGAAAGAACAAATATCCTAATAAATTTTCAAGTTCTAGGATCATGTTTGGAAAATTAAGAGTTTATTTTAGGCTTTTTAAGACCCTGTAGAAACTCTGATGAAAATTTGACAGTAACAGACTGATTTACTCCTGTTTTTTTTTACTTCCTTTTTCTTTCTTAAACACATAAAACATAACTGTTACAACACTACAAGTACTGTGGCAGAATTCAGAATTGTAGGCTATAAAATCCATTTATCCAAGTGTAGAGAACATACTTCATTTACCACCGAACTTCTTCTACAATAAGAGTAAAATAAAAACCAACTTAACCTCATGATAAACCAAACTACAGTTTTACTTCTGCAAAGCTGCCTATAAAAATCCTCATTGCTACATTTAATCTAGGTTTGTCAACACACTACTAAGATCAGTAACATTCTGCAGAGCAGAGCAGTTCTTGTGAGTTGTTTGCAGCTTTTGTTCTTTGATAAGACCTCTTCTGACGTTCAACGCCACATGTGCAAAACTGAGAGACACTTTTTAAATGCCACAACCTTTCACTGAGGCTGCTCCGCAGCTGAAGAGTCAGACCGCTTTACCTTGAAACAATCCGCGTGAACGTAAACATCTTGACACAGAAAGTCACATCAGCATCCGCTCTCCTTTGTCCCAATCAGAGAAGGCCAGATTAATCGCAGACCACTGGCTTGGCAAGACTCAGATGATACAGCACTTTCTTTGAAATGAACCTAATTAACAAAAGGGATGTTTAGACTGGGGAATGAACGGGAGAGGATGGATAGAACGGCTACTGGGAAATTCACTTTTTCATTATTTTGCACCCCAATTTATTTACTGATCTAATGCCATTTAATCTTTTCCTAAGTTTTCTATTCATTCTGAAAATCTCTGACATTAAAATTTGTTTAAAGATTTGAAACATTAAACTGTGTCAAAAAAGCAAATAAACAGTGGAAACCTAACACTTTCTTACATCATTGTGCTAAACACTTGAAATACAAAACATCCATTAGACGAGAAGACAAAACTGACTAGGAGGTGGCACACAGTCACAGTGAAACGTCAAACTACACTATTTTGCATTTTAAAAAAAGGGTCAGGAACCAAGTGAACATGATTTTAAAAGCACAACACAGTGAAGAGGTGAACTAACCAACACTCGAATAAGTTATTAAGACTGACCTGGAGAAGGAGTTGTCAAAGATGAGCGTGTATTCTCCTGGGTTCCTGACTTTAAGCTCCCCCTGCATCGTCTCTTTGTGGGAATTACAGCGAGTCAGAGGAATTAAAACCTATCGAAAAGACACTGACATTTAATTCACACAGAAGTTCACATATTGTTGGGTTTTTAAAGACTCAATAGAAGAAGAAAATTAAGGGCAAGATTTAGTAGAGTTTAAAATACTAATGAGTTTTGGAAACCCTGCCTGTTTCCAGATAATTTTGTAGCGGTGTTCGATCCATATTGATTCCAAACAAGCAGCTTTATGAGTGAATGTAAAACATTACAACGGAGGAAATACCTGCTTACCAACTCATTGTAAATACAAACCTAATTTACTCTTACTTAAAGGCAAGCATTTTGTAATGGAGCTAAGAACCAGAGTTGTTGTCGTTATATAGACGACCATTTTCCTGAGGGACTTGGAAAATTTGATGCGTGTTGTAGTCTTTGCAAATCACAGTTGACATTTTGCTTTGTTTAAACCTGCAATAACTGGTGCTCTTTACCATCAGTTGTCACTGAAAACAGCTTTGCATATGTCTCGGATAGCAAACAGTTGCTGCAGCTAGCCTGGAGCAGAATAATCGTTTAGAGCCATATTTTGGTCTCATTTTGAACTGCTGACAGAAACACTTGAGTTTGTTTAAAACAAGGTTAAAAACCTTCTTATTTGAAGTTGCCTATTCTTAGGTTTTTGGTTATGCTCATTCACTATATTTGAAATTTTGATGTTTCCTTTCTCTATTTTTAATCTGCTTGATCTTTTATTTATTATTATTATTATTTTTTTTTTTTATATTACTATCTTCTTGTTGTGTGTTGTTTTTGGCTCTCTTGTACAAGCACTTTGAATTGTCTTTGGCTGAAAGGTGCTATATAAATAAAGTTGCCTTGCCTTAAAAGCTGAAAAATTTGCTGAACATCACAGTAATATTTTTAAATTATGACACTTGGGGAAATAATTTTCATGTAATATGTATTTTAGAACGATCAGTCAGTATTACCTTGGCCTGCTCCAGCGGAGTCTCTGCACTCTCCCTATAGACCACACTGAAAGAGATGCTCTTTGGTTCCGAGGTGAAGGTCCAGGAAACGGTGGGCCCAGCAGAAGTCATAGTGACGGGGATGATGCTGTAACAGCTCGACTTGATGAAGAGCTCCCGAGAGCCTTCCCCAAATCCTGAGATGTCGTCCACCGTTAGGCGGACAGAGAGCCTACAGGCATACACACACAAGCAGTTCCCAAAGATATAGCACAGCAAACACACCAAACCATGTTTTGAATTGATTTTGTTGAAAAAAAATATTATAAAGAAAAAAGAATCCTGGACTCATTTCTGCCACATAAATATGACAACCACTAACTGGCAGAACAACCTCTCACTGAATTAGAGCTGCAAATTCCCACCAGGGTTACACACCTAGAGACTAAATTGTTTGCCCTTTTTGTTTTCAAAATATCTCAAGCTATGCCAAAATGCATGGAGTCTGTGAACATCAATTTAAAGTCACAAGAATTGGACTTCTCCAACTCTCCACAAAAATACACTCAACTTGTCTGCTGTGTTCTCTTGTTTTCAGAATTTTATGGAAACCATGTCTCATTTTTTTCCAGTACACAATTCTAAACTACTTTGTGTGTGCAAGACATTAATCTCAATAAAATATATTGACGTTTAAAGTTATTAGTTTGACAAATTGTGAAAAAACATGAAAGCAAGGAACTGGATGTACCTTAGTGGTAAAGTGGTTTTCGTACAGCCTAAAGGTCAGTGGTTTTCAGTTCCTACATAAACCTGGAGTCAGAACCTGAGTATAATCTATTGGCACAATAAAGTTGTTGTAGTGCATTTCTATTGGACAGTAAAGTTAATGTGGGAAATATTGCAGTTGCATTTCTTCAATGCAAATTTTGGTAGAATGTCAAAGTTTTGGATGCCATTAAAATCTCAGCACTTTTGGGAAGATTTGTCCTGCGTTCAATGTCCACAACAAAAAATAAAATGGTGGGAAACTTGAGAAAAGAAATGGAAACACTCGGGAACACAAATTGCTTTAAAAATCATTCCGAAGTATATTGCATTACCTACAAATACAAAGCTTTAGTTTGCAAAGATGTTGCAACCAATTTCATTTAAGGAGATTGGCTGCAAAGGTCACAAACCAAAAAAGGCAGCACAAGTCAAATAATGTTTGTCGGGAGTCCAAAAATAAATGTTAGTTTCAGTAGAAGGATTTAGCACATGGATCAGCAGCTTCTGGATAAGGTAGAAAGTCCTGACTTCAGGATTTTAGTTTTTTGTGTTTACCACAAACTAAACCTGCTATAACCCAAACAAATATTCTTTCCTATGTCCATGGAACACAGTCTAGGCTTTCACTTCCCACTTCAGAGGATATCTTCATTTAAAGAAAACATTTTGGCCACTTCCGTTTCAAGAGAAAAGCCAACATCTTGTGGCATGCCAAATATATTTTACTTCACTCTTGGTTTTTCTGGGTAACTTTCACTTCAAGCGAAACTTACGTTAGTTCCCCAGACTTCAGCAGGCAGATCTCTGCATCCTGTACGGCGGTGCTGACATCCTCAGCATCCTCTGATGGAAAGTCTCCTGTGCTGGCACTGTTGTTTCTGAACCAGATTGAAAAATAAAATACACACACACACACACACACACACACACTTTGTAAACATATCTAGTGTAGAACTATTTCAAATAAATTAATACAAACAACATTACACATCAGTCATGTTTAGATTTTTAACCAGGCATTCGCTGGTAATCAGTGTGAAGTTATTAAAAGTTTATGATTTCAAAACGTTTTCAATAATATTATTCCTATGACCTAAAGTTCTTTTAAATTAAATGCCAGAGAAAGTACTAGGGCAAATAGATAGTTTTCGCAAGCTATTTGAAATATAATTACAATTTTATTGAATTGTTTTCAGGAAAGACTTGTATCAACTTTTCATGCATCTATCCTGGTTTAATAAATTCAAAATAATATCTATACATTTCAGAATGGACAAACTGCAGTTCCTTATGTCCAGATTTATTAAAAACAGGCATTAAATTTCACAGTATTGTAAAAAACAGTACGTCATCTAATGGATCAGGAAACATGGGTCAACAAGAGCAGCAGTGTTGCCAATGCAACACCAGAAAACCACCATCATGAACCTTCTCAAGATAAAGTTGGACAAAGGTTGACAAATTAAACATTCAAGATGTTCAAGCAGAGAATGTCTTAAATATATCACTCAGTTATTGTTCTTTGCTTTTATCTGTCTTTTGCAACACAACTTAATCAAAATTTTATCGCAAATAGTTCAATTGAAGGAGAGTGAGGCCCCAGGTTCCATACACATGTAAATGTAAAATGTATTTCTCTTTACATTTCATTAAATATTCACTAGTATTTATAATTTCTTTTGTCTCTGTGCTTGTTACATCTAGGATAGTTACAGTTGTGCTGCCTCCTGCTGGCCGTGTCCAGGAGAGCAGGCAGTGGTAAAAGAGTCACTGTCATAAACTCCGCTGACTTCCTCTTCTGTGATGATGTCGAAAACACCATCATCTGGCTTTCCACCTTCATCTCCTCCTAAAAACATAATCATCATGTTTTTACTATTATACTGTTCATAAATTGTGCATATTATCAAAATGTAAACCTACAGCTACAACTTTAGACAGTGTGAGATCATGTTTCACCTGCAACACCAGCCATAGATCGGCCAGTCTGCAGCAAGCGGCTGAACGGAGACCCCGGTGCGTTGTGAGTGACCTCTACCTGTGGGTGGCGCTCAACCACTGCGCTGTGCTGGTTGTAGCAGTCGGCACAGCAGCGCTCTCTGTTGCCGCCCTGCTGGGTGCTCACTGCGTTGCTGCAGCAATAGTAGCAGAAGGGACGCCCACACAGCCTGGAAATACAAATATAAAGATGGCATGATGCAGTACGGGCGACAGCTGTGGTTGGTTTAAAATGTAAAATAAAATGCTAGAAAAATATGGTTGCATTTTACTATAAAGGCAGTACTACATGAAAAAATGAACATTATTTGGAATAATTACCTTCAAAAATTAAACACAAGCAGTTTTTATTACAAGGTCACTCTATTTATGCATTAAAGGTCAAGTTTATGAAAGACTCAATTTTCAAAATTGCATGTTTCCTTTTTCTTTTTTTTTAAATAAAAACAGAAAAAAAATGTTTTTTCAGTCACATTAGTCTTTGACTTATAAGCATACTTGGTCAACCAGAATGATATCTCAAATTAATCAGTAAAGTTTGTTGTTTTTATTAAATAATTTCAGATTCTTGTGGTCATTTGCAGAAATAGGACAGATAACAACACAACAATAGAACTGACCAGCATGTTGTGATACAACATGTTATGAGACAGATTAAGTTTATAAGAGAAGTGAAATACAGAAATAAAAACAGCAGCGGATTTCAGCAGAGCTCGTTTGACGTCAGTTCGTGTTTACCTTATCATAACTTGGTTTTTGCGGCAAGAGGTGAAAATTAGAGTCGAGTTCTCTTGAAGAACAAACTGAAGTGTAAACAGTGAAAATGGTGGATTGCTTGATTGAAACAAACTCAGTTAATATTCATCTCTTGTCATGTGAAAAAACACAGAGCTTTGTAGAAGCATTCATACCCCTTGGCCCTTTCCTCCCTTGTTCTCAGGTTACAACAACGAATGCTATGTGAAAGACCAATAAAAATCAATCCATAATTGTGAAGTGGAAAAATAGTAACCCAACTTGAAATCTTGAAAAGTGTGATATGTGTTTTATTTCAACACTCAGAAGAAAACCTGCAGCTCAAGTTCATCCTTGAGCATCTGTGACCAACATTTCTCAAGCCACAGTTTCTCAACTGAATATAGATCGCAATAAGATCCCAAATATATTGGATCATATCAAAATATTTTGATGTAAAGCATTACATTGTAACTCCATGTATAGTTTCATGTAGTGGTCCTGAGAAAATGAACAACAACCCCAGACTTAAGTCAGCCTCTTTTAACGCATTTTCTTTCATTTTTGACCTGCATCTATATCTTCTATCATCACCAGCTTTCTGTCTTTGATGAAGTTGCCATTTCTTGGCAGATTTGCAGTTGCGCCTTTTTCTGTCCATTTATGGATATTGGACTGTTTGGGTTGTTTGTGAAATGTTCAACACCTAAAATATTTTTAGAAACTAAACGTTGCTTGGGACTTCTCCAAAGCTTTTTCTCCGTCTTTTCTGGAGTGTTCCTCGGTCTTCGGTGTACTGTTTGTTACTTGTCACTTTATATATGTATAGATTTTTCCTTCAACTTCACAAGTACACTCTATATTATGTGTTCTATCACAAAAAATCCCACTGAAAAACACTGAAATGTGTGCTTGTAGCATGACAGAATGTTAAAATAATTCATTGGGTTATGAATACTTTTGCATAGCACTGTGGGATAGCGACTCTAATTATCAAAAATGATGATAGTTGGTGTTTAATTCTCAGATGTACATCTGACCTGCAGTTGTATTTGCGCAGCCACCAGCTGAACTGAGTGTGACAACCCAAACAGTAGTTAACGTCCCTTTCAGTCTCCTCATCACGGAGCTTCTGCTCAAACTCCAGGGCATCAGACTTCTGCCACAGTGCATCTTTTTCTCTGAAAAAAAAAACATAACACACTGCATTTATAACAGCCCTTGAGGTTATTTACATATCACATGGATACAAATGAAAATGAACGGAAGACAAACAACAGTAAATCAAGAAAATGTCACTGAACATGAGTAAAGATTAGACTAAATGATTTCCTATACCTGATAAGCTCCACAAGTCTTTCTTCTAAATTGATTTTGGTACGATAAAGATCATCCAGTTCAGCGGCTGTCTTTAAATCAAAGCTTTGTTTGTCCTGTTTGACCCGCCGTAGATTTTCAGCCATCTCCTGACAGGCCCGCTGAGCTGCAGCCAGGCTCTCCTCAGACCTGCAACCAGCACGCATGCAAGGCAAACCTCACCTCAAACAGTGTTCACTTAAATGTAATATTTAGTTTAAATTAAAAAAACGAAAAAGAAAAAAAATCATACAAAGCTCTGGATTAAAAATGCACATAATTAGAAAAGTTTAATTAAAAGAGCTTCGAAGTGGCTTAGAATGTGTGCTGGGGAATACAATATCTCACCTTGATAAATTTTCTTTCAGATGGATTATCTCATCTTCTTTCTGCAGGATGAGATTGTCTGACTCGGCCATCTGGATGTTTTTCTCCCCAATCTGTTGGCAATATCTCTGATTCTCCGCCTGCGTCCAGAACGGCAAGGCGAAGCATAAAGTCTGTGTTTTATGAGTTACGCTTGTAGCCGTGACATCATGATTACTACAACTGCCAATTTACACGAAGCAACTGGAATTTGCTGCAAGTAATTTTGTTGCAGTATTATTTTCTAAAGTTTGTGGCGTAAAAAGGTAGTAAATTTCATTTCCACATATAAACTTTACTTTTGCATGGTAGCGTCTCTGTTGTTCTGTTGAACCATTCAGAAATCCTTTCTTGGTTTTATGAAACGCATAATAATTCAACAGCTTTCTACAAAATAAGAGTCAACTTTTGAAGCACAACTGACCTCCAGCTGCTTGAGTTTGTTCTCCAGTCGGACTGTTTTCTCCTCTCTGCTAACTATCTGTAGCTTCACATCTTCCAACTCCTCATTCACCCTCTGGGGGAGAATGAAATTGGTGAATGAATGTGTTCAAAATTACAAAATGTTAAACATAAATTTTCTTAAGACAGTTGAAAGTATAATTAATAAAGAAGAATTTTTATTTAGTAAAGTAGTACAGACAAAATGTATGTAGGTTTGAATATGAACATTAATTCCAAACAGGTGAGAACAATAAATTACTAAATACATGCCAATAGTATGTCTCTAAAGAATTATTCTCACGTGATGAACATTTCACATTTTTCCCCATTAAACAAAAAACCTGTGCTGCACTTTTCAGAACCACCTTTTGTTGGAATTACACCAGCAAGTCTTTAGAGTTCTTTGGCAGCTCAGCTCAGGTAGATATGGAAATTTTTGCCCATTCTTTTTTGCTCAATAGCTTTGACTCATTCAGACTGGATGGCTAGAGTCTCTGATATTTTCAGTTTTCAAGTGCTACAGTATTATAGTGAAAGGATGAATACAAATGCAAACTACATTGGACTCCAGTTTTGAAACATGTTTCTTTTTCCTTCCATCTCTCAGTTGTTTACTGGTTTGCGAGCATTCTAGCAGACAACACACTAAAATACATTGGTTGTAGAAGTAACGTGACAAAATGAAAAAGATAAGGGTATAAATAAATCTGCCTGGCAAGAGTACGTTAATTTATTTTAATTTTTTTAAATATTCAGTCGGTGGAATTATTGCACAGTTAAAACCTCCTTTGTTTTTTTTTGTTTTTTTGGAAGCATTGCAAACATATTTAGGAAGAAAAGTTCATGTTTCTCAGATGGTAACGGAACATTCTTAGTATAACAAGAACATTACCGGATAAATAATCTAATAACGAGACTTGTCAAACAGAGGCTCACAGGACTTTAGAGGCTGCAAAATATGTTGAAGATATGAAAGTATCCAGTAACCTCTAATTACTTTTAAGAGAAGTATTTTAAATACTTCATTGCTTCTTGCGCATTTCAACTTCCTCAGTAATTCAACTGAATATGCTACTCAGCACCAATTATTGACCTTCAAAATGTATTCCTGGTTTATGTTTGGATGCAATTATTCTCAAACACAGAAGAAACAAGAGAAAGTCACTAATGCATATCACACCCAGTTTTAGTGTCTGACCTGGATCTGGTTTTCATGGCCCGTGGTTTGACTGCTGAGCTGGAGCCGTAGGGCCTGAATCTCTTCCTGGCTCGTCTTCTGTCCAGTCTCTGCCTCCTGCTGGGCTTCGCTCAGCTCCGTCTGGAGTTTCTGCCTGAGCAACAACAGATCCTCTTTGTCACGGAGTTGAGAGCAGAGCTCTTGGTTCTCCTGACGCAGTTGCTCCATGCAGGTGTTGAGTCTCTGCGCCTCCTGGGCCGCTGCCTCCTCCAGGTCCTGTCGTCGTGACGACAGGCCTTCCCAGCGCAGTCGAGCCTCCTCGTTTTGAGCGGTCAGCATGCAGACGTGCACGCCGAGTTCTGCCATTTCTGTGTTGGCTCTGTGAAGGGCCTCCTGTGAGTCGCTGTTTTCCAGACGCAACGCTTCACAGCGCAACTTCAGTCTGTCCAGCTCCTCTCTAGAGGCCGTTACCTCCGCCGCCAGCCTCACACGGGCCTGTGCCTCGACATCACGCTCCCGCGTGAGAGCCTCCTCACGCTCTCGAGATCTCAGAATCTCATCCACGTGCCGCCGGTTCAGCTCCTCCACCTGCGCCTTCAGCTGATCTGATAAAATGCGTAGATCCTCTCTGGAGGCCGCCGTCACCTCCTGCTGAGCCTGAGCCTTCAACTTGTCCTCGTTTGCTGCCAGCAGTTGTGCCCTGAGCTCGACCACCTCTTCTCGGAGCCTGGTCACCTCCTTTTGGTTGAGCTCCAACTGGGCCTCAGCGATGGCCAGCCTGATTTGGGCCTCTTTGGTGTCCAACGCGGAAGCTTGATGTTCATCTTGAAGCTTTTGTTCTTTTTCAATGCATTCTGCTGCTCCTTTTTCATGGTGCAAGGTCCCTCTCTCTAGCTCGCCTACTCGAGCCTGGAGGAGGGAGCAGCTCACAGCCTGGGCTCTCAGGTTGACCTCAGCTTCATGGAGTTTTCCAAGCAACTCTGCTTGGTCTCTCTGGGACCCAGTAAGGTTGTTTGCCAGCATATCAGCTTTTGCATTGAGAAAGTCCAACTCCTGTTGAGTTGTAGTTAATTGCCTCTTCATTGAGGAATGAGTATTTAAAAGCTCTACATTTTCCTGCTGTAACTTTTTCACTTGAGTATCTAACTCATCATTCTGGAGTAACATCTTTTGGAGAGTCTCTTCAAGTTGCAGGTTTTCATTTAAAAGCTTCTGCTCCCTGTCTTCCACATTCATCGTTGCAGCTTCTACTCTACCCTTTAACTGCTTCTCAGAGGCTTTTAAAGCAGCCAGCTGGTCCAGCAGGGCAGCCCTGGTTGCAGTCAACTCTGAAACATTTGCTTCAGTCCTCCTTACTGTTTGGAGAAGCTCTTTGTTTATTTCCATTAGATGATTGCATTGGTTTTTGTGGTCCACATGATTTTCAGTATCACTACAGACAGAATTACTATCATCAGTTTGGAGGCACAAAGACGCTGCATCAGCATTTAGCTTCTCCAACTGTTCCTCCAAATGTTTTATTCTTTCTGAGTGAGCAGCTAGATCTTTCTCTCTAGTTTTTAGAGTTTTCCTTAACTCCAACATCTGACCCTCCAGCTCCTCATAGCTCATACCACATCTTTGTTCTACCTCTTCTTGCAACCTTTTTCGCAGTTCCTCTGCCTGGCGCTCCCTGCTCTCCAGAGAGGCTTGCACATCCTGCAGTTGGGCTCTCAAGTTTCCAGTCTCCTTCTCTTTCAAAGTTAGCGCCCCCTGAATTCGACCAACTGCGTTCTGTAGTTCTTCCAGCCGAGCAAGAGCCTCCTCTCGTTCAACGTGTGCTCTGGCTTTGACTTCATCAAGCTTCTCCTCGGTATTCCTCAACTTTTCTTCCCTGAGTTTCAGATCCTGAGACAAATGTTCAGAGTGTCTGGCTGTTTCCTCTGCCTCTCTTTTTGCCTCCAACCTCTCTTCCTCTGCAGTCTTAAGTCTTTCTAAGAGTTCTTGGACTTTCCAGGCTGTGTCACAGTAGCTGGCTGTTTGTTGTCCCCTTTCATTAAGAGACTCGTCCAATTTAGAAAGGAGCTCCATGTTTTTGCTCTCGGCAGCTTTGAGTCTCTCTTGTAAATCCTTCTGACTCTGGTCCTGATTCAGTCTGTCTTCATTATCAGTTTCTGAGTTACACCTGGCAAGGACCGATGCTGAATTGCCGGACGTCTGAGCCGATAACTGACCTTGAAGGCCTTTGACGACACCTTTCAGTTCAGCAGCCTCCTTACTCAACTCCTGCACATGTACCAGAAGCTGCTGCTGTCTGAGCTCGGACTGGTCAAGTTCAATGCGCAGATTTTCAGCAATGTTGCAGAAAGAATGTTCTCCCAAATCTCCAAGTTCTCCAAGCAGACTGTGACCGACGTCTGGGACCTGAAGGCACTCATGCACCTACTCAGTACATTGAAATGGAGAAAAGAAATCTCTTGTTAAATGCTGTAAAAAAAAAAAAAAGGTCATATCTGACCAGATATTTGATTCAAGTTTGTTTATTCATGGGAAACAAAATTAAATACCTGGGAATGTGAATTGCTGCCGACCAGACTGCTGATGCTGGAACAGCGACTTGGAGGCTTCCACAAGAGATTTTGTGAAGCACCTCCTAAGGTTCTCCTTCACATAAAAAGAGGAGAAAACTGATGATTATGTTTAGAAAGATAAGCAAAGTCTAACACTTTGTCTTAAATACACTTCTAAATAAACTACCAGCCAAGTCACCTCAAATACACATTTCAATACAAAGTACTCCATGTCCTAAATTGGAATTTTTTAGTGACCAAAAAAGTGTACAGTATTTCAACTGCAAAGGTAGGTGATTTGTATGTGTCCATTAATTTGTAGAAAACTGCTGAGTAATTTCAGAGAAAAGGATATTGTATTAGTGTAATTTTATCGTACCATCACAGTGGAAACTAGCCTACTGTTTCTGTTTTCTGCACAAGTGCAATGCAAAGCAATGATGCGGTGATCAAAAGAATTTCACCTCTGGATTCTAGAGCATGATAAAATCATATTTCTCAAATTGTTAATCCAATTAAATAGGTGATGATGGAACATTGTTTTCCTTTGGCAGCGTAAGTGCAAAGCAGATACAAAAAATAACTGGTGTATTAGGTTAACCTAAATAATCACACTGATTCAGTTTCTTGCAGAAGAAATTAACTGGAATTTGAACGGCTACCTGTTTTCAAAATTAGCGTGGGAGTGGAAGCCAGTAAGAAAACTTCCTTAACTGCACTACAATGACACAAATTCGGTTTAACTACCAAATCACAACTACCATCAAGAGGTGTTCAAGTTGTATACAAGAAACAACAATCAGAACCAAAACCTTGTTGTCAACTCCTTATGAAAATGTAAAAGCGGAAATTGCCTAGCAAACTGCAGACAGATTTTATTTCTGTACAATAGCCATCTGAAGAAATAAATACAGAAAAAATGTTTGTGAATCTTTTAAATCATACTGGTGAATCCATCTTACAGGTTTTAGCTTTGTTTGCCCTTAACTATATCTTAACATTAACAACATCGTAAAGCAAAATATGACCATTTTAAAAACTTATCGCTGACTGCAAATTTTTTGTAGATTGTAGACAGAGGAGAAATAATTCAACAAAAGGTGCAAACGAGTAACAAAGATCAGGGCTTAAGTACAATGTGAGCACTCAGACAACAGGAGACATGTGGATTTGCTAAATGACTGGAAAATCATGTTGTACTGTGAAATACTGGTGAAATAGTCTGTAATTCACCAAGAATTTTCATTTGTTCCAATAAAGTGAAATGCAATTTCCCAATACTTCCGGGTCTTGCACAGTTAACTGTAATGATTCTTTTTAAACATCTTAAACTAACAATGTAGAAGTATTTATAAACTCACTTTTACTACTAGTTTCTAGAAATAAAAGCTTCACCAAACAAGTATAATGTATGTAAATGAAGATGTAAGCGATACCTTGCAAAGGAAGGCCAATCTGCATCAAGGTCGTACCCTCTGGCAGCCACGTCAAATTGGATCTGGTTCAGCTCATAAAGGTCGTTGATTATTTCAGCTGTGATGTAGGACTTGAGGAAGGGACTCCGGGCATAATACCAGTCGCTGCATTTCCAGGACATGAATGAAGATAAGTGAAGTACCGTAATATGTAGGATGCACACAATTACTGTACCAAAATGATGTTATCATTCCAGGTAAAGCAATATGCTTTATGCTACTCAGCTAGGAAAACAAACAAAAAAAATTGAATGAAAGTGAGCTGTCACTGGAACACATGAGAACAGGGCTTGTATGACAGGAAAACATCAAAAACAGAGATATGAAAAATATCCTCATTCAAATTATGGTGGCACATCAAAATAGAAATTTTAGAAATGCTTTCTTTACACATGTGTTTTTCAATCTGTTGTAAGGATCACACCAGTAACACTTGTGGTTTTAGTGGCATCCTGAGGATATTATGGTGTAAAGATAAATGAAAGTGAATTAAATGTTATGTAGAGCTACTAGGCTCTTGTAGATAAAAGGAGAAGCTGTTGAAGTGCATTGGTGCTGTCAAAAACATTTAAAAGAGAAGTTCATTGCAGTAAATTTCTAGTTTCACTGCTTCAGGAAACAGGAACAAACACTGATGGCTGCATATGCTGTGTTTCATTTACCTGTTTTGCCATTTTCCCTACAAAAGGAATTCTGAATTTTTGAAATCCTTTTTTCTTAACAGGCATTTATTTAAACTAAAATGCAAACACATAAGAAAGTGTAACAGTGCAATGAAAATCATCCTAAAAAGATTCTATATACCACCTAGTTGATTAAAAGGTCAAATGTAAATAAAACAACTTCAAGTTCAAAGGAAGCCAGGAACTGAAATTGTATGCTGGGACCTAAGGTTAAGGTTGTGTTGTCATAAAAAACAGAAACAAAACATAAAATCGGGAATGGAAACTAAACAGTTCCTAAGAATGAACATAGAAACATAGTGCCCCCCTCCTACTCGCCTTCTGGCTTAATGGAGAAAAACAAAACGAAGTAACAACAGGTACAACAGTACAGCATTTCAGACTTATCAGACCTTGTAACCTTCTGATTAATGAAACACTGCTGCAGAGTGTCTGCAAGACGCTGGTGCACAAGGGAATAGCGGATGAAGGCTCGTCCTTTTCCCAGTGATGTCTTCAGCTGAGAAAATAAAAACATGCATTTTATTATGCAACCACAGATACACAACCAAGAAACACAGCAGACAGGACAGGGAAAAAGTTATGGAGAAGTTTAAGACAAAACCTGAGCTATTTTGCATTGAACCTCAAAAAAAAAACTTGCAGTTGCAACCAGAGTTTAGACCAGAACCTAAGGTCCAACACAACTCTCAAGCATGTATTTTAGGAAATCTGAATGCAAATGAACAATTATCTTCTTTTTTTTTTATCTCTATAGAAAACATGTATCACTTGCTTCTACATTACATTTACGCACTATTTTGTATTTATGTATCAAATCCAAATAAAACACAAATGTTTGTGGTTGTAATCTGGCAGAATATTACATTCAAGAGCAATGGAAACTGTTCCAAGGCACTGTAGCTAAAATTTTTAACACCTCACATTATTTTGGTTAATATCAATAAATGAGATTTTGTGTTTGATAAAAATTTAAACAAAGGGAAAATAGCTCATAAAAAACTATGTCAGCTGATTAAAGACTTTACATTTTTTCCTGCATTTGTGATGCATGCAATGTCTATAAAACATAGAATTCCAACTGGAAATTATTTGCTTTATTGTCTGAACTTTAACTGATCAACTGCAGCAATAGTTCCCTTGTAAATTTGCACATAAAAATATCTTTTAACCATATAGTACACAGAAGTAAGCATGCAATCTATGTTCAATAAAAGACTCTAAAAACATTAGCAGATGGAAGGATTTTAAGTAAGACGACGGATACAACAATCTAGCAGACGGACACCAGCTGGAGTTCTTGGACTTGTTCAAGCTAAAGTAAAAACACTAAAAGCTCACAAGAATTTATTAGTAATCACAGATCAAAGTATTTAGTTTTAGTGAAAAAAATAACACACTGACCTGTGCAGATCTCTAATTCATATTGATGTGTTTTGATAATACATCAAACAAATTTTTTTATGTGAGAATTGCTCTAATAATACCTGATCATAATCATCATAATCCTGACAAATAATATACATAAAAGTTCTAAACTGTTTATTAAAGAAAGGTAATAAGGTTATTGAGCTATTTTAATGCTGAAAACTCAACCTATCAGAAAAAACATGCACATTCTATAATATGTCTTTAGCCAAATGATTAAGTAAATGACTAAGAGATTTTGTAGGTTGGTAATTCAGCAGTAGCACAGCTCTAAGAAACAAACAATGTTACCTTAGGTTGCCAAAACCTAAAGGCAAATGGCAAAAACAAATCTACACCTTGAATTTTTAAACAAATTTTTTCTAAAAATAAATCAGTTTTTTTGTCAAACAATGAATAATTTAGATACTGTAAAAAAAAAAAAAAAAAGACCATAGTGTAATACCAATCTTAAAGCTCACCACAGTGTCTTCCAAGCACAAAATGTGAGAAAGGAAGAAATTGCAGAAAGATGTGAGAGTTGCAGCAATGAGCAGTATCTTCTAGTCCTCCTGACTAACAAAGGATTACCTACATGATTAAACAGTCACTGTGTAACGGGACGAGCACATGTGATGCATGCCATGGCAGGACAGGGGCACATTGTGTGGATGTGGGTGCACGTACGTGTGTGTTACATGGGAGGATTACCTCAGGAATGGATTTAACAAAACGGATGCCATCGTTAGCTCCTTTGATCTTAATCAGGCAGTCGCAGAAGTAATCCCAGTAGTCTTTTCTTTGGCCAAGAAAGGTTGTCTTCTCTTTCTGGTCAAACTGAGTCAGACAAACAGTAGCATGTTAAAATGTCCTCAGTGTGACATGGATTATCAAACAGGTCAGTGCTTTAAATATGGGCATTTAAAGCACACTTAAATTCTGTTTATACCAAAGTCGATCCATGCATATTTTTCCACTTCTATTCTTCAACATCATATACTGTAATTTTGTTGGCATTAAACAAACATATCACGTAATCATCAATACTTAAAAGTACAACCCAAATAATGTATATTCACATGTTTATCATTAGTTTATAACACAGGAAAGTATATGATTTATGAAGTATTTAGTGCCGTTCATAAGGGCATAAGCTCTTAGTAGCTGCCCTGTCCCTGTTGAAGAAAGTTTGCCACAGAGTGACACTGCCATCACCATGTTATATAATGGATATGCTATCTTTTTCTTTTCTGTCAAATAGCACTTTGAATGTAGGCCAGAAAATTGGTTTTGGTCAATTATGAGTTTCTTAGTGTCCTATTAAACTCTAGTTTTAATTTTCAAAGGGGTGCACATGCTTTTACCCCTCACTGTACAGAGTTCTGAAAATGAGGAACTTGGATCTGCATGATTGGAAAAGCCAAAAACATATCGGCTGCTGTCTTTTACAAATGAAAATATATCTTAAGCATGTTAACATGATTGATCAATCTCACACATAAGTTAAAAATAGTACCAAAATAGAACTGCAACAATGTTTCCTCCGTAATGGTTGAGGGGAATCTTTGCATCATGTCATGTTTAGATCCCAGTCTGGAATATTTCTGTCTGTTACACTGTAAACAGTTGACATGTCTGCAGTTTACGCTAAATTTTAATTAGCAAAACTTAAAATTCAGAGAAATAAAATCCCTCTTATATGTTCTCAGAATAACTAAAAGTGCTGAAAAACTCATCAGGGTCACTTTATAAAAATTACAACAATGCCTGATTCTCTGGATTTAGGAGTGTCCAGATTTTGTAGTTTTTTTGTTTGTTTTTTTAACTACTTGGATCATTTAATAGAGAAACTTGAAACAAATCAATACGTGCTGTATTGTGGTAGAGACACCATACCTGCAAAAGGTATTCAAGCTTATAGAAGAACTTGTGCAGATTAGCACTGTCATCTGTTATAGGTTCATTACACTCCTTGTGTTCTTTAGTCAACTCCATCACAGCATCTGTGTTAAAACAGTAAGAGCAGAATTACCATATACCAATAAAAATAAATCTAGATTTCAAGATAAGAAAATGGGCCAATTATATATTTTTTTAATTCTGCAGATTAAAAGTCATAAAAGACAAATAAAACTGCTGCAGGTTTCTTTAATAAATACACCTGTAAATCCAAAAGAAAACAAAATGTAAAATGATCCCCAATTATGCAGCAAAGCAGTATGTTTCTAACCTCTGTTTGACTTTAAGCTCATGTTGTTGATGGTTTATCTATGTGTAAATCAGAAAAGATGAAAAGTCTCAGGAATAATGAACTGAATAATCAAGCAGAAAAAAACATTTTTCTGTGTCTGAAATGCCCATTACTGATCTTTCCAATTGATTGTTCCACCTTCAACAAAAACCCTATTCTTCAAACGTTAAGCAATACATTACTTGATGAAAATGCTATTAGCCAATATATTGTTCAACTGGGAAAACCTGCAACACGACAATCACTTGGATTTTACTTTGACAACTGCCATGGACTAAATTTTCTTTTGTAGCCCATTAAAAATAACACTAACCTGCCATTTAGAAACAGTGCTACTGTTTTGTAGCAGTCTTCTTGTATAAATGTATACATTCATACATGTAAATGTACAAATATGTCAAAGAACATGAAACCATATTAGAGATGCTTACTCAACCTCTTGATGCAAAAATGTGTCATCTGAAGGAAACAAGCTCAATCCACAAAGATGCCATGCAAAATAACCCAAACCTACCAGAATTAAACACCACATAACAATGTCCTCTGGTGTCAATGTTACTGGTTAGAGCTGTTTCTAAGGCAGAAGGGGAAATTACTACATTATATTATAATTAAAATTGGATAGAAACTTATGCAACTTAATATAAATATGTCTATATGCTTATATTTTATTAAAATGTTTTGAATATACATTTCTGGCAATGGCTTTAATCTATTTTTGTATTTTTCTGAGGGATGACGTATTTTGTTCAATTGACATTATATAGAACAGTCGTATTTGTAATATGTGTGTTTATATATTAATTACCGTGTAGATCTCTGATTATCCTCTGCAGCTGTTTATCTCCAACCGATGAAGAGGAGGCCATTGCGAGGGGATAAGGCTGGCAGACAAGGACTTCATAAGGAATCACAAAAAACATATTCAGGCTACTTTATTGCGGCTCGCATTGCGAATTAATGTAATGTCACTGTGTTCACTGCAAATTAAACAACCATCATAGATTTATGTGGATTGGGATGCTGTAGCTGAGCAAAGTTAGCAAAGTCCTCTTGCTGTTGGGAGGCAGAGAAACAACGACGACAGCTGATTGAATCTCACCGTGTATCGATCGAGTCACATAACACTGATACACCATTTAATGTGATTTGAAATCAGAAATAAACAGCTTTGAAACATAAACATCGACTAGTCAGAGCTGTGTCTGAGCATGCACCTGCTCCAAGCGATCGACTTCCTGCTCTGATTTTATCCACATTTCCGTAATTTGTGTCGTTAGTTTAACTGCATTTACCAAAAAGACGCCTTCTCAATAAAAATACAACGATATAAAATGCATACCCGCTAAGTAGAACTGTCCGCAACGTCCCGTTTCTTGTTGATTCAGCCAAAACAAAACCTTGCTGGCTTTGGAGGCGGGCTCAAGAATTACTGACAGACTGATTGACCAATCAGCTCAATGCAATTGTAGTTTGGCTGAGAGGCATACATGACAGCAGAAAAATATTTATTTATTTATTGAATCATTAGAATCCACATAAGGTTGGAAAAGAGAAGATATAAGTGTTATTTGGCAAAACACAGAATTAAATAAATGACTACGGAAGCCCGAAAAAAGAATTTAAACAAAATATATTATTACCACTACTATACTTCCAACAACAACAACAATTAAAAAAATAATAAAACAAACAATAATAATAATAATAATAATAGGTTTTAATAGCCTGATGAAAAGCAATATATAACCCTGCTTTTCATCAGGGCTTTCTTAAAAATATTTATGTCTCACAACAGGTCTGGAAACTAAAAACTAACTACTGGAAGTCAGTCAGAACTGAACACTGTTTTTATTTTTTTTCTAATCTGAAATGGTGATCATACAGGTTACAAAGAAAATGTGTTGTTTCTGTTCCTCTTTGATTTTTACTTAAGGTGGGACCTACTGCCCAGTTCTTCACCGCTTTTGGTCCCAACAATCCTTCGCATCATTGTGCAGGTGCAGTATGTTTCTTTATATTATTCATGCTTTTTCCTCTTTTGTATTTGTAAGATTTAGGGTTACATTTTTATGCATTTTAATTGCAATGCTTTAGGTGTCAGCAAGTGAAATTCAAGTTGTCCTGAAAATTTTGAAAAATGAAAGACTTGATTTTTATCCACTGCATTACTTTTCCATATAAATAAAATGTATTCAGCCAAATATGTTAAATATTTAAACTATGTTTTAGCAATAAAACAGTTCTTGGCTCTGACTTTTGTAACTACCTAACTCATGAGATATGACAGTAGCCAGTTTAATTTTCACACTTGCACCCAAATACTGAGCAAAACTACATCAAGTGAATATTATAGATAAATACATTATAATATTTAGCTTTTCTACACACAGCCATTTACAAATCCCTATCGTTTAAGCTTATATGATACCTAATTTCTATGCGCTGTCCTTGTTTGTCTTTCACAATGATTATAATCTCAAAGTAAAAAGAGACTAAAAGGATAAGAAAAAAAACATTAGCCTCTCTAATTTGTTTACTCCAACATAGACAATAGTGCATAAAAAAACATCCAGCTCTCACATCTACCGTGTAGAAGCCTAGTCCAGTTCTTACTTGGTATACAGGAGAGATTCAGACATTAGTGAGAGAAAGAAAGTTCCACATATTAGTTTACACAGAAACAAACAAGCAAGTGAAAAAGATAACTGTACAAATTAAAAGGAAAATCTAATTTTAATTATCTAACAAAGCTTTTTGTGTATTTAGACTCCTTACCTGCTGGAGGAAGATGGCCACATATGAAAACTTCATGGAGAACTATACTGAAAGCCCTTATGATTATTACACTGGTGATTATGAGGATCAAAAATGCAACCAGACAAGTGTGATTGAATTTGGAGCCACATTGACTGTGTCTTTTTTCTCTTTCGTGATATTATTCAGTCTTTTTGGCAACATTCTTGTTCTTGTAATTCTGTTCAAGTACGAGAATGTCAGATCCATCACCAACACACTTATCCTGAACTTGGCTGTGTCAGATCTCTTCTTCACTTTAGGGCTGCCCTTTTGGGCTTACTACTACATGTACGGATGGACATTAGGAGAGCCTGCATGCCAAGTCGTCAACTTTATTTTCTATGTTGGCTTCTACAGCAGTGGTTTCTTCCTCATCCTGATGACAATTCACCGCTATATAGCTGTCATAAATCCTCTGTCTAGCATTGTATCCACTACAGGCCCTTCTGGGATTTTAACAAGTTTCATCGTTTGGGTTGCTAGTGTCTTGGCAGCCAGTCCTGTCTTCATCTACATCAAAGTAAAAGTCGATGACGGCTCAAGTCAAACATTCAAGAAATATTGTGGATATGAGGACTCCTTTTCTTCAAAGTTGGGAATCTGTGAACAAATTGTTCTCTTTATCCTAACAGCCTTTGTGTTCGTGTTTTGCTATTCTCAGATCATGTACAAGTTGCTGCGTCCAACTGCCCAAAGAAGAAGAAACAAAACTGTCAAACTCATTTTCATTCTTATGGTTGTCTTCTTCTTGGGGTGGGGACCTTATAATGTTGTAATTTTTCTAAGGTCATTGGCTTATGGGCACCCACCAACTGCATCTGATGATTATGAAATAAAAGCAGCTTGTGAAAAACACATAAACATGGAATATGCCTTCTACATCACCCGACTCCTTGCCTTTTCGCATTGCTGCCTCAACCCTGTGTTTTACGTGTTTGCAGGAGTTAAATTCAAAACCCATTTAAAAAAACTGCTGCAGAACTTGGATCACAGCAACAACAGCTTCTCCAACAGAGTGAGCAGGATCACAATCACGTCTTTAACCAGCAACGAATTATCCGCATAGCTATAGAAATACACAAATTTATGGATTAGGATTTGAAAGCATGAAAACTCCATTTAAATTCAAATTAAATTTAAGTAATCTTTTATTATTTTGCAGCTCTTACATAGAGGGAAAATACAATATTTGATTTTAATTTCAGACATAGTGGAATCTATTTGTGCCTCTAAGATCTAACAACTGGACTTTTTTATTATTGAAGACTCCTCAATGTGTAAAGGATCCTAGCTATCAGAAACTATACTTAAATACTTTTTATGAGTCTTTGACCAATCAATCTATACTAAATATTTGTAAATGCACTGCTAATTTGACAGGAAAACAACTTATTTGTCTACTTGTATTGTAACATGTTATAGAAAAGGTTTGGAAGGGAACATATGTGGCAAAATAAAATGGGTTTATGACTTTTTTTTTTCATCAATTTTTATTTGGTGATTCTTTGTTAGTATTAAATCAAGCTATTAACTACTTGATGATGTTCTTAGATGGATGAAAAGTTGTTGTAATGTAAATAAGCAATGCTTGGTTTCATGTACCTGTAAACTGCTTTGTTTAAGTTTTTCATAGAACACTTGTACCATACATTTAGACCATTTTGTTCATTCTGCGATGTAAACTGATGTTAGTCACTTTAACTGTACAGACTTATGTATAAACTATGACAGAAACAAGGAAGTTGAACAAGAATGAAGCTGAATCAAAAGATTATGTCCACTTGCTACGAAATTCCCATATACATATACACGTGCATACTTTCTAATTATTGTATTACTGATCTCTTGTTGAAGTTCAAATTAAATACAACTGTTGGTAATCTTGTCTCCTGTAACTCATTTATATTTGTATTCTACACAAGCAGATTTTATGATGACTGTTTCAACATTTAATATAATTGTTATTACATCAACATTTTAGTAGCCTATTAAGCAGAGCAATAACATAATTATATGCATTTTATTATAGATTCATAGATCTATTAAGAATCCATTATAATAGATCCTTGGTGTTTCCTAGGATCACCAAGGATCCTAGGAAGCACCAAAGATCCACCTATCATGGGAAACACCTGAGAAGTGTTTCCTATCAAGAAACACCAAGGAAGATGCTTCCTGATAGATACACTACTCCACTAGACACCAAGTCAAAAAGGGACTTTTTGGTTCCTACCAGACCAGATCAGCTGCATATTCAGTGGCTCTCAAAAGTGAACACCTGTTAAAATCCCAAATATTTGACAGGAAAAATGAGACCCATAAGTAATTTAAAAACTTTTTGCACTAGTCCAATTATAGTAAATGACATTTATTCAGCAAAATTCAACTTAAAAATGAGCAGTACATAGGGAAAAAAGTAGAAAGGTGTTGTAGCCAGGTGGACAAGTCAAAATCCAGACCTGTTCAAACCGTGTTACCTGGACTACTGGTGGTCCGCGGTCGCCCCCTAGTGGTCCTTACGGTACTCCACGTAAACGATCGTTATTTCTTGTGACTCGCTCAAAGTGCGACGCATACAGTTAATCAAAGAATTGTGTTTCAAAATAATAATGGATAAGTGGCTTAAAACCGAGTCACTCAAAATAAAAACTGAAGATATCGGTGGAAAAAAAACACCAGGACAATTTATATGACCGGAGGACGCTAAGTCATACCTGCTGAGATGTGTCGTTCACCAGTGATTCGATTCTTTTGAACGGCTCTTTGCTAGCTTCAGTTAGTGGGAACTATTCTTTTTTGTTTTTTACGATTTTGCTTGCTTATAATGCTCTACTCGCACGTCAATATCTATTGTTGTTTTTATTTATTATTTAATATAAAATGTTTACATTCAATTAATTAAATACAATATTTAAATAAATGAATGCCGCAGAAGAGGATTTTTTGTTTCTTTAAGAGCAATTATTTTACTTTTATTGTGCTTCTATATGAATGGGTCTGAATGTTATTGATGAACACAGCACAACACTTTGATTTCTGTGTGTTTGACATAATTGGAAAGCATAGAATCCACACTTTTAGAAACTGTAAATAACTTACGACACTTACTGTCGTTCACGACAGTAAGTGTGTTAAGAGCCTAATATTTTAACAATATTATGTATGTGAGTTTATATAAGTTTCTTTATTTCTTCTTTTAATTTGTATTGTTCAGTCCAGAAGTTGTTTCTCCTGACATTTATTGGCGTATCACTGCTCTTGAAGGTTGATGGTTACCATAGCAACCAATAACCGATAACTCGTTACCTTCTGTCACAGTCGGTATGTGTTAGGATCAGCTCTGTTTTCTTTACAAGTATTCGATTTTAACAAATATTTTAGACAAATTAAATCATATACGGTGTTTCATGAGTAACTTTGCTATGTTCTGCACATGTTTTTAACTCTTACCGTTATACGTGTTAGCTGTGTTTAATTTTAGAACTGCTAACTGCTGTCAACCCCTGACAAATGTTGTAATATGTTGTGTTATTGGTGGGGCAATTTCAAGTAGGTGGTCCGTGAGTGTTTGCTAAATAGCTTTAGTGTTCCTCAGCCTGAAAAAGTTTCGGAAACACTACTTTAAAACAATTTTTTTGTTTGTTTGTTTGTTTGTTTACAGCACCTTTGGATTCATTTTCAGCCACAGTGATGTTGCCTCGACTGTTTAAGCTGCCACGTTGGATACTTGGACTGCAGATGGCAGCACCTGTCTGAGGTAATGTTAGTATGAAGAGATATCTCATTTCTTTCTCTTGTCAAAACTGGTTTAAAAACAAAATACATTTTTGGAGAGATTTCTAGATAAACTCAAAACCTAGAGGGCAACGTTTGATACTTTAAGAAATGTTGGATTTTTGCCATCAAAAATGTCTGATTCTTGTCTGATTCAGACAAGAATCAGACAAAGACTCCTGGAGTCTGATAAAAAGTGAACTATGAAAAGAAAAGAACCTCCCTTCTCCCTGTATGAACATTACAGACAGACAAACGCAGGTAAAAAAAAAAAAAAAAAAAAAGAAAGTGCAGCACAATGACTTTGTTTAAATTACTTCTTATGGACAGTTAAATGCTGTATTTTAACATCTATTTAATGATTCAAGGTTTAAAGATTATTGTCACTGTAATATTGTCAGACAAAATTCATGTTGGTACCCTAAGGGAAATCAAGATTAAAATAATAGATAAAAACAAAACCAAGCAACACATTATTTAGCAGCAAATAAATATCATAGAAACAATGGTTAATTAAAATAAAAAGGTGTACAAATTATAGTGCAAAGTAGCAAATAATGCAACAAATAAAGGCCAATCTTTAACTATTAATTGGGTTTGTACAGCAAGTTGTATGGCTGAAAAAACAGCCTCAAGGGTAAGAAAATCTGCATTTTTAAATAGAAAAGGTAGTCATTTGTTTTCGTTTTGAAAAATCATCAGTAGTCAGATTTGGTCAACAATAACATCTGACTTAATTTGAAGCAGAAAAGGGAAGTTTTTGTTTTCATTTTTGCTTTTTCTTTGACGTGCAGATGAGACTTGGCAGTGTCTGTCTGTGGTAAGTTTTGTAACTGATCTGGAATTAGATGCAATAAAAATGAATGAATGAATGAAATTATACTTGGTCTTTATTAGAAATCTCAAAGTCCTAAACTTGCGCTTATATTCCTTAGATAATCAGCAATGGACTTCAACTACAACAGCACAGATGAGGACATCTTAACTTACTCCATCCAAAATATGACTTGTCAGATTTTTGACTTTTCAACCATTACTGGAGCTGGGTACATCACAATCTTCATCATCAGCATCATCAGCAATGTCCTCCTCCTATGTATTCTGTTTATTTTTGAAAAACATAATCTTTTGACATATATCTTCATCATAAACCTTGCTTGTTCTGATTTGATCTTCACTTCCTCAGTTCCTTTCTTCGCTGTCTACCACCTTCATCAATGGATTTTTGGGGACTTTTTGTGCAAATTCGTCATTTGGGTGCACTTCACTGGTCTGTACAGCAGCATCTTTGTACTAACAGCAATGACTGTGGATCGTTTTTGTACTGTGGTGCTGAACAACTGGCCAAACAACAATCAGAGGAAGAAACAGTGTGCCATTGGTGCCTGTGTGGTTGCCTGGCTTATCAGTATTGGTCCATCTGTGTATGATGCTTCCAAAATGGAGCTTTCTGATGATTACTACTGTGAAGTTTCTTATTATTCTGATGAACTTGAATATTATTTCCAAGTTAATTTGCTGATTTTGATCCCAATTGCCATTATTATTTTCTGCAATTGTGCCATTATATGTACTATTTTACGAGCCGCACACAGGGCAAGGCACAAAGCTCTAAGTATAGTGTTTTGTATTCTTGTAGCCTACATCATCTGCTGGGGACCCTACAATATTATACTTCTCATTCAGTCCAAAACCTGTGAAGAACTGCAGGGGATGAATATTGCCTACAATATCTGTCGAATGCTTGCCTATTCCCACTGTTGGATAAACCCTCTTCTATGTATGCTCACACAAAAGATACGAAATCACCTGCTTTATGTTTTACGCTACCTAGTTGCTAGGAATAACAGAGCAAGAGCCAGTGGCCAGGCTTATATTCAGAATGTCAGTGAATCTCGCAGTTCAGGTCTTTAAGCAACATTGCTGAAATTCAAGAGTACTTGTTATAGTACATGCATATAGAATCTAGTATAGTTTGGATATTATTCCAAATAGATTGGCATGAGATGGCTTACCACTCTGAAATAGTTGGGAGTATTTAAAAAGAAAAAGAAAAAAAAGGTTTTTGGCACCAAAACTGTTTTTGCATGTGGGTGCTAGGAACAAATGGATCAGAAAATTCATCTTAGCAAAATATCTGTATTAGTGAGAAGATGATCTTAGTCAGCTTTTGTATGTTCAACCTGTTATTTTTCTTTTTATTTCTTTTTCTTATTTTGTTTTACAAATGAAGAGGAATACAGGTACTGTAAATGTGAATGATGAAACAGGACCAAAAAAAAGCACTGTTAGAAACAGGAATTGCTGATTAGGCAATACCAAGAAAAAGCTCTATAAAGAGGGGAAGATGAATTAGTCATTTATTTGAAAGGTTTTATATTTTTTAAATGTATGAATTGGTTTTATTCTTTGTTTTTGATGGATTTTTGGTGATATGAAACAACTGCTAAATTACCTATGTACTGAGTTATGCTAGTTTTGTTTATTTTATACCTGTTACAGTTTTTGAAGTTCTTTTGTTGGTGTTCTGCTTGAGTAAATAAAATATTTCAGATTGAAAAAAACACCATATTGCTGTGCTTCTCTTTGTATTTTTCTTTAATAAGTGCAAATTTGCTCACTAAAACTGTCTGTAGTGACCCCAGAAAGGTGGTTTGGTGAAAACTCAGAATTTAAATAATTAAACTCCAGACAGAGTAGCAAGCATTTAATAACTGTTACATCTTCAGTCCTTTAATCATGATATTAATATGTTTCTAATGCAGATAGCGTACCCCTTTTATATGTAGAAATAGATGCTGAAAGGTAAAGGTAATTTTATTTATGTAGCACATTTTCAGCAACAAGGCAATACAAAGTGCTTTACAGGATTTCAAAGGAAATACAAACAAAGTAACAAACCAAAAGAAAGAGCAAAAGAAGAAAAAGCCAATAATGTTGATCCAAAGTAAATAAACTAGATACTCCTATACAGGGTAGATAAGTAAGTATCCTCTGGTCTAATTCCTTTTCTGATTTGGAAGAACAGGAGTTTAAAAAGTAGTTGCTAAGATAGTTTTTCTGGGTTCCAGAGTTAGTGTTGGTCTTTTTATTCCAGTTAAATCATTAGGAAATGGACCTTAGTGTAACTAATAAGAAAAATAATCCTTGATTATATGTAAACAATTTGATTGATGAAAAATTCATCTTCTTTAATAAGTAGATTAAAGTAATAAAGTAGATTGTGTCTTACAAAATCTAAGAAAGAAAAAAAAGAAAAAAGGGTGAAAGAAAGAAAAACAGTTTTTTTTAAATTAGCATCATATATAATTTTCAATGAATATGAAATATTATATCAGAGTTTTACAACCTAAGACACATTCACATAGAGTTACAAACTAACTGTCCATTACACAAAACACATTGTTAAAAACTCAATTTTTCTTTCAGTGAAAGAAAAACTGAAGTTCACTGAAGTTTTTCTTTCAGTGAAAAACTGAAAGAAAAACTTTCAGTTAAACATAGCTGATTTTAAACATAAATCAGCTATGTTTAAGCTGATTTATTAATTAAAAAACGCAAATTCAGCTTTTACTTAACCAGCAAAGTAAACATTGTGTCAACCTTTTCCCCTGCAACATTGGTTATCTCCATGTCTGATTTTAAATGTTGTTCTCCTTTCTTTTGTAATCGCTGTGCTGTAAGATACTGTAATGTACAGACAAGTTTGGAATTTTTTTCTTTCTTTCATTTTTGTTGAGTTTTTACTTCCCTGTCTAAACAAAATCTTCTAGCACATTGTGTTAGGCTGAGTCTTAACAAAATGCTGAGGCACACTTTTTTTTGTCCCACATGAAACAAAGTCTAAGTCCAAGACCGAGAAAATAATGTATACATGACACACATAATGCAGTCATAATCAAAACATCACTAGTTGGAATATGTCACATGCCATGGCCCTGTGGTTTAGAGCTAAACCTTGTAAACTAGATGTATTATTAGTTTGCTTGCTTGCTTAGATTTGCTTTATTTTAGTTTAGTTTTTCTGGTGATGATAGGACCTTATTATAAGAAGCAATATCTCTTCCTTCTTTAAGTAGCTGTTCTATATTTACTTTCTGAAAACTTTTCTGTAAAAATAAAAGAAAGCTCCTGTGTCTTGTAAGACTGCAATTGGAAAAAATTAATACAAAAAGTTCAAATAATGAATTATATAAGATTAATTTTACTCAAACGAGATGAGACTTGGCTGATTTTGATTACCAGACTGTTGTAAAAATAAAACTTTATCTGTTGATTGGTTGAATTGTTGAGTCATTGAGATTTAAAAGTCACTTCATATGACACTGATTATTACTGATTACAACAGATAGACAAAAGGGGAGATGATTGATTGGTCAATGATTAGCTGCACAAAATGTGTTAGATGTATAATTTGTTTTAGCTTAACTTGTGCCATCCTTATTTTATTTTCATTTGCTATGTTTAAGCATCTTAATAGAGGTAAATGTGAGGGTTAAACATGAGAAGTTAACTACAAGTAAAAAGGAATGTGATTAAAACTATCTTTAAATACCTATTAATTAGGATTTTATAGCAAGTTGTATGAGAGAAACAAGCCTCCAGGGTAAAATATATAGTTTTTCAAATACAAAAAGTGAGATCTACTTCCATTTATTTTTGTTTTGTAACACCATAAAGGGTCAGAATGAATCACCAGTAACATCTGACCTAATCTGAAACAGAAAAGAGAAGTTTATCTTCTTACTTTTGCTTTTCTTTGAAGTGCAGTTCAAGCAAAAGCTGGAAGTGTCTGCTCTCTGGGGTAAGTTGTTTAACACCGTTTTGTATTTGATGAAGAATTGTGTTCTTTTTCAGTAAGATTTAACAGAAGACGCTGTAAAAAAACAAAAGGGTATGATGAGATATCTTTTTGTTTTTTATTATATCCTTTTCTGTCTTTATTATAAATTGACAAGCCCTAAATGTATGCTCATATTCCTTAGATATTCAGCAATGGACTACGACTACAACAGCACAGATGAAGATGAGGACAGCCTGCCATTTGCTTGTCAGTTTTTGGACTTTTCAACCATTACTGGAGCAGTGTTCATCACAATCTTCATCATCAGCGTCATCGGCAATGTCCTCCTCTTATGTATTCTCTTTACTTTTGAAAAACTTTATCTCGTCACAAAAATCTTCATCATAAACCTTGCTTGTTCTGATTTGATCTTCACTGCCACAGTCCCTTTCTTCGCTGTCTACCACCTTCATCATTGGATCTTTGGGGACTTTTTGTGCAAATTCATCATTTGGGTGCACTTCACTGGTCTGTACAGTAGCATCTTTGTACTAACAGCAATGACTGTGGATCGTTTTTGTACTGTGGTGCTGAACAACTGGCCAAACAACAATCAGAGGAAGAAAC